>AYEL01052485.1:0-28211 GCA_000484575.1 Olivierus martensii
TATTTTGTAATTTAGTGTGTTATACAATAGTAAAACACATATAATAAAGTAAATAATATAGTGTATCTCTCCCACCCCACCCGTTAGGGGAGTGGGATGGGACCGATAACGAATTAATCTGTTTTACATAGTCTTATATGGGAAATATTGTCCTGCAATTCGACAATTTCTCAATTCGACATTACTTCGGTGACTGATTAGTGTCGAATTGCGAGGCACCACTGTATTCATATACCCAGAAACTTTCTGCAGTAGCTGTTTTAAAGACAAAATAATGATCTTGTTTAGTGATTGAAAAAAGAATTGTGAGTAGCAATATCTTCCATGACATCCAATTTGAGAAAATTTGTGCTGAAAAACAAGCCCACTCATTGCATTAAATATTATGTTGCATTAAATATATGTTATATTTTCATTTTTTTTGTAAAATTTGTTTAATTGTATTAAAAATTATCATACTATAATAAATATACTGTGAGTTTTTCTTGAAACCGAACACACCGATTTTTGCCATCGAACCAATTCTGATGCATCTATCACGTCAGGAATCGTTCGCTATGAAAATTTATTTTATATTTTTAATTCTAACGAGCCATGCGTTTGTACGTATTGGCTGTTTTGAACGGATTCAAATCGGTGAACGTTTTCAGCGGCTAAGAGTCGGATGACCCGGAAGACCGGGAAATGGTCATAAGCGGTCGAAGAACAGTCAGATTCAGACCAGCGGTTAAGAGGATAAGTTCCCTCGATTACTGGTGCACCCAAGGGTATTTATTCTTTAAGTTCTTTTAGTTTCTTAACTGCAATTAAAGTTATATGACATGATTTATATAACTTATCAATTATACGTATAAAAAAAGTTTGTTAATTTTTTTCCCCTCATGTCAATTTTTATTTTTATTGTATAATTTATGAAATTATCTAAATATCATTAATAATTGCAGATATCATAATATAACAGTCAAAATTTCAGAAGTAATAAACTTACAGTTAAATAAAACTAAGTTTATTACTAAAAATAGTCAAAATAAATAAAAACATAGTAGAATTCATATTATTTCAATTTAAAAATATTTTAATTTAAAGTTATAAAATTATTTCTGTATTTGAACTGAGAAGTTTAAAAAAATGGGGAAACACTTTAATTAAATAAACATATTTAATTATATATACATACATACTGTAATATTTAACAAAGAAATGCACTGATCAAAATATTTAATCAGTGCTTGAACTGTTTTTTCAATTCAAGTACTCAAATGAAATTTTTTCATCAAATGAAAAATATTCTAAAACACTTCTCTTAATATGCTATTAAAATAATTTGATGAGAAATCATTTGGTTCTTAACTTTTAATAAAATAAAACTGAAAGCTAAACATACTATGTCAGAATTCATACACAAATTATCAGAATTGATTATTGGTTTAGTGAATGTATTTAGATTAAGAAATTATTTTTTTGTTAATCTATATGAAATATTACTACTGTAAATTATTTATTTTTATAAAGCATATACTTTTAAAAACTTATAACTTTACAAAACTTACCAGCATTCCAGCATTTGCAAATGAAGATGGAATGGCTAATATTCCTGTTCCTATATTTCCTTTCAATAAATGCATCATAGTTTGTTTATTTCTAATAAAAGATAAAAATAAACAATAATTTACATTAAATTAAAATAAATAAAAAATCAATCAATAATTAACATGTAACAAATATATCAATAATTATAAACATATATCAAATATATACTTACGTTGTCCTTTTTGAATCTGAATAACTAACATAGTCTCTTAACGTATTTGATTCTAAACCTGAATCATCTGGAAAAGGTTGTAGCCTTTTATGATTATAACTTATAGCATTTATTCTTTCAGGAACTAATTGATCAACTTCATTATTAGTTGAAGCACTATTTTCCAATGTCTAAAATAAATAAAAATTAATGAATATATTAAAATTACATATATAATTTTAAGTATTTTTTCATCAGAATTAAAAGAACCAGATATGAATTACCATTAATTCAACTTGATAAGATTCCAAATCCCTTAAAAATTAAATAGCATACTCATGTCTGATACCCAAAATATTAAAGCAAAACATGATGAATCTGATTTTTCAAAATAATTCCAAAAATATTTAAAACTGTTAGTCTAAAGGATTTCTTAAATATTTTTTTTGGTATATAGTGGTGCATCGCAATTTGGATGATAGTAAAAAGAATAATGTTATAAAAAACAAATTTGAATTGTATATGGTAAATTATTAAAATACATTTATAATCAATCTGTAATATTTTTTCTATAATTTAATGATTTTAATTTTCATGAAAAAAACGAAATTACTTTCCGAACAACCCAATATATCTAACAATCTTTTGTAAACTTACTGAAGATGGCTTATTAAAGCTGAAAGTACTTTAATTCTTTAATAAATTAAGTTTTTTTCACTTAAAATTATACTATGCATCATTCATTTATATTTACTTAATCCAGTGGTTTTCCAAACTGTGGGGTACGCCCACTAGGGGGCATTAGTCTATTCCAAGGGGGCATGGAAAATTAATAAAATATCATTTTTAAGACAAACAAATAAAAAATAAATTCAAATTGATATCAAGAAAAAATTAATCAGCAAAAGGATTATAAATACAGTACAAATACAATGGTACCTCGCAATTTGACATTTGAGTTTCGCGGGTTGGCACATGCGCATGCATGGAATTCTGTGATGTCATTTGCTATTTGTCTGTTCTTCTTGGGCTACTTTGGTGTTTGTTTGTGTTGTTTGTGCTAATTTTCAATTATAAATTTTTCAGAAAGTAAAATATTTGTAATTATTTTTTATTATTTTGAGTGAAATGTAAGGCGCATCCTGCAATTCGACAATTGGGTTTCGCAGGATGGCGCATGCACGTGCATGGAATTGTGCAATGTCATTTGCTATTTAGATCAGTGCTTTTTGGACTACTTTATAGTGTTTACCCCGTGTTGTTTGGGTTAATTTTCAATTCTACATATTTCAGAAAGTAAAAAATTTGTAATTATTATTTTTTCAAGTGAAATATAAGGATGGATTGAAGGAGAATTAACCAGAGGAATAATTCCGTAATGAAGAACACTTGATTGAGTAGACAGACAAAGAAAAAATTATAGATAAAGTGCAGAAAGGTAGAACAATTAAAATGTAACTCAATTTTGAAAATAGGATAAACTTTTTATAGATTGTTTTTGACAACGCATTATTAATGCACTCAAAAGACAAATACTTTATCATAAACTATTTTTCTTAATGGGTATGTATAACATATGTCCAGAAGTTTATATTGTTTGAATGGAATAATTAGTAATCTTTCATACTCGGTACGCATTAAGTATGCTTGAACGATCTTTCTGAAGAAAGAATTTTTTCGTAAAAGTTAAGAGAAATCTTTCAACTTTTCCAAGCATAATTGCTCTCAAAGTGATATGTCTATAAGCAAAATTTAATGATGATAGTAAAAAGAATAATGTTATAAAAAACAAATTTGAATTGTATATGGTAAATTATTAAAATACATTTATAATCAATCTGTAATATTTTTTCTATAATTTAATGATTATTGTATGAATAAAATATAACTACTAGATGAGAGAAGTGTTCCTTAGAAATTAAAGAATGTTTCAATGTAATTCTGAATCAAAATAAGCAAAAACAAACTTTTTAAGAGAAAATAATCTTATTTTGTTTAATAATTATATATTTAAAATATAAAATAATCCCTTACGTAGAACAGACAGAGAAATATATTTAAAATAAATTTTAAAATATTCAGTCTTGAAAGTTTTAAAGGCATTTAATTTATGAACGATAATACAATTTATGGAGACTACGAAAATCGTAGTCTCCATAAATTGGTTTTCTGCAATATGTGCATACCATCCAATTATATTTTGTATTAGTATTATCGTTCATAAATTTTCTGCATCTTTCTAAAATTTATAATAATATGTCAATGCTGTTTATTAAGAGATAGTTGCATATATTATATCTATAACTATCAATCTTTACATTCAAGAAATGTTAACATTAAAACTATCAATTATCATATCTCTCTATTTTCTAAAACATACAAATTATATCAGCTATTAAAATGACTGTACTAATTAATATTTTCTCAACAAATAATAAAAAAACGCATCAAAGGTTTTGATTCCTTATGGATGCTCAAATTGAAAGGTTTGAGCATCCATAAGGATTCTCAAACCTTTCAATTTTTTAAAATTTAAAATTATTGTTTTTATGACATCTTCTTCATACTCTATATCAGGGGTGGGCAACCTTTTTTTGTAGGGGGCCGTATAGAAAAATTTATAGTGGGTCACGGGCCAAAAACAAAAACATTTGATAATAATAGTATTTATTTAAAAAAGAGAAGGTACGGATGTGTAAATATACATAGCGTCGGTATTAGATATAATAAAATAATGTGGCCCGCGGGCCGGAGGTTGCCCATAGCGTTGATATTAGATATAATAAAATAATGTGGCCTGTGGGCCGGAGGTTGCCCACCCCTACTGTATATGAAACGTTTCAAAAAAAAAAACAGCAAATGAGGTTATGCTTTTGCGATATTAAAGCTGAAATGATTTTGTGTAAATATTCTTTATACATATCAGTAAATAGAATAATGGTTGTTTGCGAAAAATAAAGAATAAACTTCGAAATGTTTTATAAACAAAAAATGCATTACAATATTAAATTTTATTTAACTAGCTAAAAATAGAGTTTATTAAATAAAATAAAAGTAATCTAAATGCCTTCAAAAGTTCTAGAATTAAAAGAATATTTTTTAATAGAAAATATTCTTATAACTCTAAAAATATAAATTTAATATTACTGGATGTAAATTTTGCTTGAATTATTTAAAATCAATTTAAATTGCTTCTGTTATCTTTTAAATTTACAATTTTTATTATAATTTAAGCATTAAAATTCATTTTTGATCTTAAGAGATTAACACATTTTATTGTAAGAGTAGATTTTCTTATAAATAGGAAAAGAATCGATTCACTAAGCATTAGTAAGTAGATGAATTTACTATCCAATTTTATATATTCACTTATATTAAATTTGGTATTAGAAATAACTTGGTATATCTTACAACAGCCTAATGGTGAACAAGTCAAGTTATTGTTGTCTCCTTTTGAAAATATAATATGGTTTAAGGTTAAAATAACAGAAATTAACTTTAAAGAGCATATTTTTGAAATTTAAACCTTAATATCATAAGAGAATCACTTATGCACACATGTGGGACGCCAGGGGGCGTGATATAATATTTTACAGGTCTTAGCCTTGTGTGGACAATGAGTGGGTCACGGGCCAAAAACAAAAACATTTGATAATAATAGTATTTATTTAAAAAAGAGAAGGTACGGATGTGTATAAAAGTGGAGTAAAAGCTCTTAAGATCAATTTCTGATACAATTTACACTTGTTTATAATATTGGAGCTGATATGTTTATAAAAATATTGCTTCATATTTTTCTAAGCACCTTGAAAATTTTTAATTTTTATGATAGGCAATATAAAAATTTTAAGATTTATTTATCATGTTTAATTTTATTGATTTGAAATTCATATTTGTTAAATAATTTTTATCATTAAAATGAACAATCTGGAAAAAAGGGAAAAATGACATGAATTATTTAAATATTTATTCAAAATAGTATAAAAGTAAATATAAACATAAAATATTGCATATTTTTGATATAAAAACTTGATAAGTTGATTTATATTAAATATAGATAATTTTTCTTGTTAGTGAATAAGAAAATAAAACAAAAAAAAAATACAAATTTTTTATGATATTGTAACTTTATATTAAGGCAACAAAGATATATGCTAATAAAAATGGATGTTATATATTGATTAATAGAGAATAAATATTTTTACAGTAAACAAAACTTTTAAAATATGAAGAAAAACAAAAACAACTAAGAAATAAATAATCAAACTTTTATAAAAAATTTGTATTTATATAAAAATAATATTTTTTAAGTTTGATAATTGTTTAATTCTTAGTTTTTTTTTTTATTTTTTCTATCATTCAGCAATATTCCAAGAATTCCTTAAAAAAATAATGGTCAAAGTCAGTTGACTGAAGACATATGCTCATCAGTGCTCATGTTGTCAGTTATCAAAAGATTAATAAGAATAAAAATTTAATTAGAAAAATTTAATTTATAAAAAAGAAAGGAGTAAACAACATTAGTAAAGATAAATGAATTATGTGATCATGTCCATATTTCAATTTACATCATTCAGTATTCTTTACTATCTGATGGATCTCAATATAAGTGAATTTCATAAAAATTTATTTTTGTTATCTTTTGCTGTCATATTCTGCTAGTAAACAAATAGAAAACTTGTTAAAAATTTCTCATTGGTTCATTAATTCAGCTAACTAGTTCTATCTGCACAAAATAAAGCTTCACTGTATGAACTTTTTCTTTTCTTTTATTGGTCCTATATCATTCATTTTCAATAGTCTTGGTTCTCCCGTGTTATATAACCCATATTTATATTTTATTGAAATTAAATAATATTTTTATGTTATTGTGCTGATACATGGAAGGACAAATAGAATTTATAAAGACCTCATATTTAAGCAATGTCCTGGTGCTTATAACAATCTTTCTAATGTACACACTACTTCTAATCCCCAGCCTTCCTTTATAAGACCAATACCTTATCCTTCAACTCCATAAAATTAAAACTGAAAAAGAAGCAAATACAGGTAGGCCTTGATTAGTGCAAGTTCAAATAATGTGATATTCAATTAGTGTGACTTATAAAAATGATACTGTTTTTCCCTTAGTGTAAGCAAATATTCGATTAATGTGAGTTATAAACATAGCCCAATCTTACTAACAAAGGTCCATCCCCTTTTATGATGTCAATTAACAAATTAATATTAAATATAAACTACTACATAGGCCTACAAGCTCATACACCTAGACACGATATGTATTTTATACTATCGATATGTATTTTATACTATTTTATCGTATTTTATACTCTTCTTATTTATCTAAGCATTGAATAATTTATTAGCTTCTCTTAAACTTTTCTCTTATTAATTAGTAAAAATTAATAAGAGAAAACTGAATAAATTGCATTATTTTAACTCGGCATCGTATAGAATTAAATTATTGAAAGTGAATTTAATTTCTTGACTAAAGTTATTAAATAAATTTTAATTTATAAAAATTTAATTAATATTCTTATTAGACAAATTCTTTCACAGAACAAGGCTCTAATATAAATTATTGAATTTCATAAACCAAAATCAAATATTAATTTATTTAGAAAAAAGGATTTATTATGAATTTATGAAGAAATCTATATTTAATTTTTTTTTATAAAATGACAAATATCGATATTGATAACAACATATAATCTGTACAAATTTTTAAGGCAAAAGTGAGTCCTTTAATGTTGGTTGTCGAAAAATGTATCGAAAATAAATTACTAATTTTATCTAATATTATAAAAATCATTTTAAATATAAAATTAAACAGAGTAACGAATAAGATAACAAATACACAATAATTCAGAAAGGTCTATTTGTTGATGTCATTATATTTTTATTAGTTTTCGCAGCATTATGTTGAATATAGATTGAAGATGAAAATTTTAATTTGAAAAAAAAAACCATCAACTAAGTGAGCATTTCTTTATTAGCTATATTTTATGGAGCATTTCTTTATTGGACGGTTTTCTCACTGACTAGACTGATGGTGGCGGAAGCTGTTTATTTCTTCTCGAAAATGACAATGACGTGTTTCATTTTCCCTGTTATTGGAAGGAGAGTTAGTTTTGGCTCAATGAAAGAAGAAACGAAACATGTCTGTTATTTTCGAGAAGAAATAAACAACTTCCGCCACCACCAGTCCAATCAGTCAGAAAACCGTCAATAAAGAAATGCACCCTTAGTTTTTAAGTTTATTAAAACTTAAATACAGTACTGAGAAATTATTTTGCTTATCTGTTTGTACTTTTATTTGTTTAGTTTCTAATATATGAAATACTTTTATAAATATACCAATATATTTTTAGATGGAATAGATAAATAGAATAATAATAGAAAAATAAATGTTTTTCTGAGAAAGATTTCTCATGTTACATAGATTCTATATTTGCTATTCATACAAATAAAAAACATAGGCTTATACCTAAGCTTATTTTAATATTTACATAACAAATATCCTATCTTAGTTCGATTTGTCTGAAATTCTTATGATATTCTTTAGTAACATAAGAAATAACTATTCTAAATGTGTTATCAAATAGTGGAGGAATCAGAAATTTTGCTAAATTTCTGATAAAAATTTTTCTTAATTTTTCTTAATTTTTTCAACATTTAATTTTTCTTATTATATTTTTTTTTTGCAAAAAAAAACAAAAAAGAAATATTAAATGTTGTTTGAATTAAATTGATACGCAAAAATACATAAAATTATGTGTTATATATATTTCATTGAATATTATTAGTTTATACCAATCGAATCTATTATATAAATAATAAGTATATGAAACAAAGCAGTACATATATAGGGGTCTAAATAGTAGGGAGGTGCAGTTGCATCCTTGCACCCCGCCTGGTTGCGCCACTATAATCAAATATGACATGTAAAATAATAAATGCGGAGGAGGAAACTTCGTCTTCCTACACATCAACAAGTTTGTCAATTTATACTGAAATTCTCAAGAGATCATAAGCATAAACAAACAGTTTTGAAAAAACTGATTGCCTTCTTTCCAAACTTATCTTTTATTAATTATTCCATAACAAAAAATAAGAGATTGAATAAATGTTATCAAAATCATCTACAATGGCATAATTTATAGACTGAATGCAATAAAAACATATTAAATAGCTCCATTATAGAGAAAACTCAGAATATTGAACGTCCGCCCATGTTTAAATGGAAGAATCTATGATGTTAATTCATTTTAATCTGATTTTAAATTAATGCTTCTTTTATCCTGATAAATATTATAAAATTCAATGGAATAGTTCAAAAGTTGTTAAGGAGAAAGAATGAATAGACAGCACGATGTTCTCCTAATCTTCAGTTTCTTTCGGAAAATAGACTAAAAACGACTATGTACCACAATTAAATGGAAATTAAGTGGAAAATTGAATGGATGATATGCAACATTAAAGATACATTTGCAGGGCAGGAAAAAATTTTAATACTACTTTCATTGCTTTTAAAGAACAGTAATTTAATTTTTCTTTCATTAAGTTAATCTAACGATTCAGATTTTGAAAACTATACTGTTGATAACGTATTTCTATTAAATAAAAATTGCAAATCAATAGTATTCTGCAATTTAATTATTTAATAAATATATATAATTTGAATTTTTCGTATTCATGAATTTTTTCTATTTTAAATAATCAAAAATTCAAAATTTTTTTCTATCAACCATATGATGTTCCAAATTCTAATATCAACAGATTAATGAAAATTATTTTGAGAATAATAACTATTACTGAAAATAGTCCTATCATTATGATAATACAGTGATACAACTATATTTTTTATATTAAAAACTGAATGATTGTTTTTTTTCGCAATTTAAGGGAATAATTGAATTTCGAAGAAATAATTTGATAGGGAATCATTATCGCAGCATATTAGTTTAATATAATTCTGTAGAATCTTTATATCTAATAGGATATTTTATTCTGTCGAAACAATAGAATGTGATTTTTCAATAGATGATTTATGATCTATATTTTTCCAATTTTTATTATTTATTTGAAAAACCATTCTATAAAAAAGTTAATTATATAGAAAAATCCTAATATGTAGTGTATTGAACAGCAAAAGCAGATAAAACATATCTATAAAGAAAACTTCTACAACGGAGTTTTTCCTAATTTTATTGTATAAAAATAAACAAAAGTTACAATAAAACGCCTCATTTGTTCCGAAATTGATTATACGAGATCGTTGCATATATCGAATATAATACAATAGACTCCCTCTTATCCGGTTTCACTTTAACCGGCCAGATTTTCGTAAAGATTTTCGTCGCCCTATAAGCGGAAATAAAAATGAAAAAAAGGAATAAATCATTCGGAAGGAAAGAAAGTATTTGAAATTGCGATAAGTTTTCTTACTATTCGAACATATCGCATTTCATCTGCCATCAATATAATTCATGTGAAAAATGGATTTTTTTCCCTTCAAAAACTAAATTTAAACCAAAAAGACAAATAAAGATTACTGATTTTTTTATCTAAGTAAATGCCTAATATACATTTATACACAATATATGAATGATATTTTTTGCTGTGTTTTTAATTAACCGGCCCTATAGGGCAAATTATCGTGAGTTTATATATTTAATTTTAGAAATATGAAAGCTGATTGTATTAATGATTGAGAGATGTTATGGCGCATTTATTTTAATTTCCAAACAGTATATTTAGATAAGTAAAATACCTTAGTTTTATATCAGGCAATTTTAGATTGATGCCAAAATGTCACAGATATCAATATAACTCAATGCATTAGGAAAGTTCGTAAATTTTAGCCGATAATTTCATGGTTCGGTTGATTCAATTATCGATTGGAGCATGAAGATTCATTGATGCTGATGAGCATATAGAGAGATCTCTAATTAATTACTGATGATAGTTGCATGCACATACACCTTTATTGCTATATTACTTGGCTATCAGTATACGATTTCATCAAGTAACACAAATTTATGAATAAAGTTCTGTGCTTAATTCCTGATTTCAAAGGAATATTTAAAATTCGAATATTTACTTCATTTACTGCAATAATTAAAGCAATAAACACACATAAAATTTGATTTTTAAAACAGATTATTATTTAATATCTTAAAGCCTGCCATCTGTAAAAATATATTTTATAAAATGCAGGCCTTAATATATTAAAAGAAGTCTATTATTTTAAAAATTTATTTAATCATTCTTTCTTCAATATTATATATTTTGATTGGAAAGGAAAAATTATTGCACTTATATAAGTTTCTTTTCATTAGTAAATTAATCAGACCAATTTTAATTTACTTTCCGAAAGAAAAGGAAGCATATAAGATAAGCATCACGTCTGTATGTTCCTACTAATAAATTTTGAACTAATTAGCAGATTTTCATGAAATGCAGTAATGACTTTCTGACATTAAAGAACACTTCGATCACGCATCATTTAATCCTATAATATTGTTTAATTCTACAGGATTGGATTTTATTTTATAAAGATTTTATTTTTATTATTGCCAATAGTTGATGCTAACTATTTGTGTAACATACGAGCCTCTCAGAAACCAAACTGATTAACTCCATTTTTTGAAAATTTCTCAATTTTAGAACCAAGCACATGCTTGCACTAATCATATACTCTAGTACTAAAATTGAGAAATTTTCAAAAAATGGAGTTAATCAGTTTGGTTTCTGAGAGGTTCAAATTATAATCTCAGCAATCTACCTGCATTGCTTAACACTTATCACCATTTATCGTCAATAGCTATCATAATGACGTCATAATCCTGACATGACAGTTGATAACGTCACAAAATGATAATTTATAACGTAACGATGACATATCAATGCGTGACATCACGATGACATATCAATGCGTGACATCACGATGATATCACTACAAAGATGATGTCATCATGACATCTATCCTGGTTAAATCAATGTTAAAATTGGACACGTAAAACCAATGGATCCAAATACTAAATAGGCCCTAAGTGAAAAATAAATGACACATTCGGAAAGTAGACCATTTTAATTCTTTCTGAAACTACTTCCTGGGTTTATCATCAGCAATTCATCGACTTCAATAAGTTGTGTGTTTTCTGTTTACACCAACTTCTTCATTTAAGCAGCTGGTAGACTTAATATTGCATTGAAATATATGTTAGCTGATAAACATTATTAAAAGGTAAGTTAAATATCATGATTTGTTTTCGTATAAAAACTAGTTTGAAAAAATTTATGCATATAAAATGTTTATGGATTAAAATTTTATATCTTTCATGCAGAAAGAATTTTTTTAAAGATAAAGTAGAAAATAATAAAAAGTACTATATATTCTATGAGAGTTTTTAAATCTGATTACGTCTACGTGAATACATTCTATTATAAAAAAGCCTCCAGTGAAAAATCTGATTTAAAAATTATTATTATTGTCGGAATTTATCTTTAATATTTTTTATTGTAATGCTGCAAAAATATTTTACTAAAAATTATATCTTTGTATAATTTTAAATATGGATTAATCGGGTATTGTTTTTAATGTATAATCAATATGCATGTATAGCTTAGTCATCTTACATCATTTGAATGACTGTAAAACTAAGAACTATAAAAAAATAATATGACTATTCCTTTGAATGATTCTTAATTTAATCTACATATTTAAAAAATTATTTAAAATTTTTTAGCCATACTTGATGTAGAAAATTTTACAATATGGATAAATTAGTAATTAACCTTATTGTGCCTTTAACAGGTGAAGAAAAGTATTTTCAGGTTATCTTACTTCACCTAACGAAAGATATTAGCATACAAGAATATTGGATCTAGAATGAGTGAGCAAAAGTGATTTCAATAATTGATAGTATTTAAAAAACAATCAATAATGTTATTAGTGATAAAGACCAGTTTGGTCTTTCAACATTTATCTAAGAATTTAATTCTATTTTCATTAAAACAGTATAAACGATAATAATACTGTCATACTGTTTATCGAAAGAATTTAGATGAATCCTAAATTTTAATTTTTACATTATAAATGATCAAATAATCATGTCCAAATTTTATCAGTGGAAAATTAGTTGGTCTTAGAAAAGCATGTTCCCACGCCATAAGTAATAATAATTTCGTTAGTTATTTTCAAATTTTAACTTGATCTGATTATTTTCAAGATATAGAAAAACAGAAAAAAGAATTTATAGAATGCATTTCATTAAGGAAGAAAAAATTACAAAAAGAATTATCCAACTAATGTACATGAAAAAGTAAAATTTAAATCAATTCAATAGTTTGTTTAAAATTATTAAATATATGAATGTGCGTAGAAAGTCTTAAAATTTCAAACTTGAATTTTATTAATAAAATTCATCTTTTAAAAATGATTATAAAGTGATTAAAAATGATTGATATTTCGATTTTGATCAAACGAAAATGTTATTAAATGTTCGCTTTTTATTCTCAAATATGTAATTTCTTCAAAAATATTTCCAAACTGATAAAATCTTATATTTCATAGAATTTCCAGAAACACTAACATCAGATACTGAATGAATAGCACAAAATTGTCTGTCAAGATTTAATACGCTCTGAATAAATCCAATGCCAACTCGTTTACTGCAATTAAATTTCGAAAAAATTGTATTGATTTTTGTCATATTGTTTTCATACGATATTTATAATCAATGCATTACTGTATAATAGAGTAGGTGTATATGTGTTTTATTATTGTATAACACATTAAATTACAAAATACACTATTTTATATACAACACACAATTTATTAGCTCTTGAATGTTGGAATGAAGTCTTCTAGTAGACAGTATAGCACCCATAATCTTTTCTCTATGTTGCAAAACGTTACCACAGTTGTCCTAGGAACGCCATACTCGAGTTATATTTTAATTGTTCTACCTTTCTGCACTTTATCACCATACTCGAGTTACATTTTAATTGTTCTACTTTTCTGCACTTTATCTATAAATTTTTTCTTCGTCTATTTGCTCAATCGAGTGTTCTTTTCGGAATTATTCCTCTGGTTAATTCTCTTTGAATCCATCCCTACATTTCACTCAAAAATAAAAATTACAAATTTTTTACTTTCTGAAAAATGTAGAATTGAAAATTAACACAAACAACACGGGCAAACACCAAAGTAGCCCAAAAGAAACTGACAAATAGCAAATGACATAATACAATTCCATGCACGTGCATGCGCCAACCCGCGAAACACAAATGTCGAATTGCGAGACCGTCGAATTGAGAGGCACCACTGTATACAGTTAGGGTACGTTCCTAAACTCAACGGTTTATGAACCGCTTTCGCCAAACGTTTCAAAAGTGCTATTGAAAATAAAACGTTTTAAATCGGTTCGTGCATCGGAGTCATCAAAGTTTTTCTTCGGTGAATGACGCTAGGGGACTATTTAAAATGGCATCAGCAAAGTTTTTACTTAAAGAAACATTTATATTTTTTATATAAAGTGGACTGGACGTAATAAATACTTTATTTTTTTATATATAAAATATTTACAGTGTATCTACAATTAAAATTTATATTAAATATGAAATATTCTCATCGCAGGATTATTTAGGTTCGAAATAATATTAAAATTACCACGAGATTCATCAAAACAACATCAAAAATTAAACCGCAAATAGAAATTTTTGTTCAGTAAATATCAGAAATATAAATTTGAATTATAGAATTAAAATTTAGAAAAGTTAAAACTATAAAAATTTAAAATCGAGATTAATAAAAAAATAAATTTAATTATGATGGTTCTAGCACTCAAAAACATCAAAAAAAATCATCCTACCTGGATATTAACCGATAGCTATACTGCTCTCCAACATTAACAATTAAAATTTATATTAAATATGATTTTTCACGTTGTGATTTAAACGTGGTGTATTAACTGATACGCGGACTTTACATTAGATTTTTATTAAATATACCATTTTAAGAAAAATAAAAAACAAGATATCTGCACTGCTGTCATCTGGGAAAGACGAAAATTTTTCAGGATACATCAGTATAGCGATGAATGATATAATTTAAATTTAAAAAATTATAAGCATATACTTTACATTAGATTTTTATTAAATATACCATTTTAAGAAAAATAAAAAACAAGATATCTGCACTGCTGTCATCTGGGAAAGACGAAAATTTTTCAGGATACATCAGTATAGCGATGAATGATATAATTTAAATTTAAAAAAAGGACGAAAATGTTCTTTGCAAGATACATCAGTATAGCGATGAATGATAAATTATAATTTAAATTTAAAAAATTATAAGCACATACAGTCTGTTTCAAAAAATCTAACCCATGTTCTGTATTGCAATTAACTCGTGAATCATTATAAAAAAAGTTTTATTCTTGATAAAATAAATTCAATGAAGTTGGCAACTAGGCTATATTATTTTAGTACAAAATTTGTAAAAGTGAAGTTAGTCATCAAAGTTTAAAAATACGCTAAAATCATGTCAGAATTATTTGTTTCATAAAACTTAACCACTATCTTTTCTAACTGAAAAGTTTGTGAAAAGTGTGTTATTCAGGTATACAAATTTTTATAGTACACATTTTAACGTATTTGCATAACCATATGGTGAATTATAAGCATACTGCAATGGCAAGAGCTAAAAAGTTAATCGACTTTCAGCAAGGTCGAATAACAGCTTTAAGAGGTGAAAACAAGGGTTATCGTGAAATTGGGAGAATATTAAATGTGTCTCACAAATCGGTGAGTAATTACACTGCAAAATAAAGATAATTATGGAGGAAGAAGAAAGAGAGGAAGGAAGCCAACAGTCAGTTCTAAAACAAAACGCAGAATTATCCGGGAAGCAAGCAATACAGGAGTCTCCTGTGAGAAAATAAAATCACATCTTAATTTGGAAATTAGTAGAAAAACTGTGTGGAGAGTTTTATCTTCATCACAAAACATCAAATTTATGAGGAGGAAAAGAAAACCAGCTCTAAAACAAGAGCATAAAAATCTAAGAATTCAATGGGCTAAAGAAAAAGTAGGATGGGATGAGAGGTGGCACACAATTGTTTTCTCTGATGAGAAAAAATTTAATCTTGATGGTCCTGATGGCTTTTCATCCTATTGGCATGATTTGAGAAGAGAGGAAATAATTTTTTCTCAAAGGCATACAGGAGGAGGAGGCTTGATGATCTGGGCTGCTTTCAGTTTTAATAGTAAAAGTGACTTGGCCTTTTTGTCAAAGATTGCTGACCAATGGGAATATCAAAAGCATTTTCAAGACCAACTCCTACCGTTTTGGAGCATTTTAGGAGGAGAAGGAACAATATTTCAGCAGGATAATTGCCCTATACACAATGCCTGGTCAACTTTCAGGAACAATAACATTGAAGTTATGAAGCATCCTCCTTATTCACATGATCTAAACCCTATCGAAAATGTGTGGGGAGTTCTTGCTAGGAAGGTATATGTATGTGGCCGTCAATTTAACACTGTAGATGAATTGAAATTTGCTCTGCAGAAAGCTTGGGGTGATATGGACCAAAATTACCTAATTAACCTTGTCGAATCAATGAAAAATAGAGTTTCTGAGGTTCTTTTGAAAAAAAGGAGGTGCCATTAACTACTAACAATGCTATTTTAGTTCATAATTTAATTATATATATTTTTATTTAATATCAATTTACAACTGGGTGTTGTTTTTTGAAACAAAAATTTCATATGCAGTCTCACTTTCTCTCTGTTAATTTTTCGGTTAATTTTTTTTGTTATTTTAAACTATGATTGTAGTAATTACTAAGAAAGCAATAAAGATTTTGAATATATAATCAAAACGTTTAAAGTGTTATTCAGTTTGTATAACTTACTGTAACATTACATGGGTTAGGTTTTTTAAAAAGACTGTACAGTAGTTATTACTAGTCTAGTATATAGTTGCATCGTCATCATACCTATACATTTCAGCACAAATGTGAATGATGCAAACCGAGTCCGCAAGACCCGTTTCCTGCACAGCCTCGGATTGTGCCAACTTCGGTCAGTAGATCAAAGGGTTCTGTGCTAAAGCTGGACATGTTAAAATATTTAGACTACATTTTTTAGTTATTATTTCTTTTTATAATTTTGTAAATTACAATTCTCGTTCAGTAGATAGAAACGATATTTAGTTGCTTTGCAGTAAGTTCAAACTAATAAAACAGATGGAAATAAAATTATTATTACTTAATCATATGAAAATAATTTCAAAATAAGTTAAAAAAAAAATATTTTTAAATTAATTTTTTGAAAATCTTGCTGCGGGCGCATAACAGACCAACTGTGGGTGCACTTATGCCCACGGGTGCGGAATTTGCCACCATTGCTATAAACTATATTTACACATACGGCATAACGAAATGCATCAAAATAACAACTGATTTATAATTTTAAAATAAATTATTAAAAGAAAGTTTACATTTAACCATCTGATTACAAATACTCTGAATAAGATGCCAGTATATTTTAGATGATATATGCATTTATAAAATATAATTGAAATTCTTAAAATTAGCTGCCTTAAAATTTATATTTAATGAATGTGCCATTATGTTATAAAAATTTAAAATCTTATTTAAGATTCTCGCAATATTTTATATGGTCCCAAATTAAATCTTCATTTAGTCAATAAATGTTTTATTTACTGCAGGAAAATATCAAATATTTCTTAAATCAAATACAGTAGAGTAGAGTTTTATCTATGTTTAAAAAAAGTGATATAAAAGTTAGCAGAATAGATCTATAATTAATGTAAGTTAAAATAATTTGGAAAATTATTATACTAGATTAATTAGTTTGAAACAATGATTTTTATGCAAGATATTTCAAATATAATCATTAATTAAATATAAATTTCATATGAGAAAACATAATATCTCAATAAAAATTAATCATATTAATTTTTAAAACAAAGTTCAATAAACAATGGACCAGTTTCACTAATTTCTAAGAATAAACATATTGTTTACATGTTATGCTCTGAAAAAAACGTAAAATAAACTCTACTAAATTATGTAAAATAAATTTACCATAACAAAGCACTATAAGCAGTAAATTTTAAAAAGTTAAGTAATTTATTAAGAAATATTTTCAATCCTACAATGAAGAAATCTAATCTACTTGATTTTATGTAAGCTGAAGAGGATCCATTATATTAAAGAATATTTTTGATCCTAAATTATTTAATTTCTTTTTAATGTTTACTGCTTATAGTGCTTTATGATGACTTTATACTATGAAAATTTAACTATTTAAATTTTTAATGTGTGTTACTAGAATTAAATTGGTTTTCAAGTACAATACTGATTTCAATACTTTTTTACAAAACTTATACAATATATTACATAAATGAAAGAGTAAAATATAAATTCAAGTTCATTTTCCGCATGATCACTTCAGCGTAGAGATTGAAGAGAAACGGAGAAAGGGTGCAGCCCTGTCTGGTGCCTTTCTTGATCTTGAACCAATCTGTATCTCCAAATCTGATTCTCGCAGTAGCTTCCTGGTTCTGATAGAGTGATCTGATCAACCTGATCAGGTATTGCGGCACTCCCAGTTCCCGCAGGGCGACCCAAATCTTGCTATGCTCCACGCAATCGAATGCCTTGGTGTAGTCGATGAAGCACATATAGAACTTCTTTTGGTATTCTCTGACCTTCTCCATGATCCATCTAAGATTCGCAATGGGATCGCGGGTCCCCCGGCCCCGCCTGAATTCCGCTTGGACGTCTGGTAGTTCCCGATCAATGACATTGCCCAGTCGCTTCTGAATGACCTTCAATAGAATCTTGCTGGCGTGTGGTATGAGGCAATGGTTCGATAGTTGGCGCAGTCCCTTGTGTCTCCCTTTTTTGGTATGGGGACGAAAACTGACCTCCTCCAATCGGCTGGCCACGTGCAGGATTTCCAAATCTGCTGGCAAATCTTTGATATGCCTTAGTTCATTCTGCATTTGAAGTTAGGAGATAAACTAAAAATCGAACTATTGAAGGATACAGACGAAACAAAATCAGAAGACGAAGACCCAACCGGAATGAAAAAAAATAAGAATTGAATATCGCGAGGAGTTCCTCGCGACATTCAATTCGCATCGCGAGTTTCGTATTTTGTTTACATATTTATCCATGTTTTCGTTATTATTATTATCCTTAACCGTAAATCAGTTAATATTAATATCGTTGAAATAATTTATCTTTGTTGTTTTTTATTTAGGTCTTGTTACCATAACAGCATTAATTGCAGTAATGTCATATTAGTATAGTAACAGATAGAAGTACGGATGCCCTTTTACCCATTTTTACATTTCTAAAAAGTTTATTTTCTCAACATTACAACTGATTAAACTGCGTATTTTTTATTTCGCTTTAAATCTTGATTTCTTTATTTAAAATAAAACTTGTGAAAAAAAAATTTGTTATCTTTTGATGTCATATTCTGCTAGTAAAATAGAAAACTTGTTAAAAATTTCTCATTGGTTCATTAACTCAGCTAACTAGTTCTATCTGGAACTAATTTACTGATTCAATAAAGCTGCAATGCTCCAATTGCAAATCGGACTATTCACTCAATTCTCGACCCAGAATTGGCGGTAGCTTGCAAATCGGCCTATTCACTCAATTCTCGACCCAGAATTGGCGGCCACAAACTGGATTATCCGCTCAATTCTAGACCCAGAATTGGCGGCACTCAACTTCCTAACTAATTTACTGATTCAATAAAGTTACAATGCTTAATTGCAAATCGGATATTCACTCAATTCTCGACCCAGAATTGGCGGCCAGGCAGCGCTCAAAATTCATCAATTCTTGACCCAGAATTGGCGGCCAGGCTGGCTCAACTTCCGCTTTCGATTCGGCCACTCAATTCCCGACACAGAATTGGCAGCCAGGCAGGGCTCAACTCCTGCTTTTGATTCACTATTTTGGTTTCGATTTGGCGATTGGTTTGATGATGGTTTGAGACGCAATCCTGGTAAGTTATTAATTTAGATGATGAACAACGATGTAAAAAATATGAAAATAAATATTTCTTAAACAATTAGTATTGTGGTTATTCATTGTGAGGTTGGCTAATGGCCAGAATCTCACAAAGCAAGAACCAATTACCATATTTTATATATAGTTAATAATTCGATTAGTGCGAGAAATTTGTGGAACCCATTATTCGCACTAATTGAGGCCTACCTGTATACACTTCCCTATAGCAGACAAATGAGAGTAAAGATAATTTAAGAGACTTCCTTTTGTATCAATTAGATTCAAGCTAAAATCATTGGCAACATTAGATCACCAGATGAACTTAAGATGGCAGAAGTGCCACAGATAACCAAATAAACTTCTATTCACTATGTCATTAACAATAATACTCCTGAAGTAATATCGCTGCACCATGGCTTAGTGTTCAACCTTCACCATTTACAGATAATACTTGTAATCTTACATATAAGACTAAATCTTAACCTCAATATTAATGTACTATATTATTTTCATATTTCTTTAAATGTTCAACCTTCACCATTTACAGATAATACTTGTAATCTTACATGTAAGACTAAATCTTAACCTCAATATTAATGTACTATATTATTTTCATATTTCTTTAAATACATTATGTATTTTATTTTATTTTTATCTATTTTTATTTTATATTATATTTAGAATCATATCTTGTTACTTTTTGTAGCTAGTTGTCATCATGGTAACAAACTAATATTCTGTTGGAATGCTTATGTTGTAAAAATTTTAAGCTTGTGTATATTTTGTAAAAAGCTGAAGATGACTTAATAGAATTAAAAATACTTGTAATTACACATTTTAATTGTTTTTTTAATCTATTTTGAGTTTGACACTTAAGTTGATTCATTTCCTAAGATATTAATTCCATAGTACAAAATACAAATGTATAACTTGTTGAGAATTAACTATTATTAGTTAGAATTCCATGGCTTTAAATTTCATATGAATATAAAGCAAACAATGAATTTTTTGTAGATTAAAGACAAAATTATCAAGATTTGTTTACCCATGTGCTACTGAAGACTGCATGTACTAATTGTATCAACTAAAATTCTTAGAACTCTAAACAACCTTCATATACTTAATCATAAATTAAAGGCAAGTCTACTGCCTATAAGAAATATAAGGAATCCACAAGCACTTTAAACAGAAAAAACAACAGGTTTATTATTTGTTATTCAATACATATATGTATTGAATAATAAATGCTTTGTGGATTCTGATTCCTTATACTTCATATACTCAGTTTAAGACATTTATGTCCAATTGTTTAAAGATTTATTTGGAAATAAAAGAATATATGTAACAAAGTACACTATAAAATAATTTTATTTTTTAATATTTTACACAGGGTGTAAATTATCTCCTTCAAAAAAACTACACTACGACATAGACGAATTCAGGTGGATTAAAGTGATATAAGACACTTCGGAATCGCAAATCGCAAGCCACGCCGTAAATTGAACCTCAAAAAGCTGAAAGTCTTGTAAGTAGGCAGTATTCGCTGAGGGTAATTCTCTTGGTACAATCATCTTGCTGCCAGTGCATTACCACGAGCTTCACCAAAACACATGTACATGGCTAACTCGTTGTTGTCAAACTGATCCATAAGAACAGTGTACCTTGTCTATTCTTGTTGTCAAACTGATCCATAAGAACAGTGTACCTTGTCGAACTGGTTAACTAAATCAACAGTCAACAGCGCAGTTTTCCTGCAATGAAGTTACAGCTCTTCTCCTTCGCTCCGCCCAGGCTTGTGATTTGCGACCAAGTGTCTTATATCACTTTAATCGCCTGAATTTCGTCTACGTCGTAAGTGTAGTTTTTTTGAAGGAGATAATTTACACCCTATAAATATTTCTTTTCATGTAAAACTGGAGGAAAAAAAATTTTAAATAGGAGAGGGAGGATTACAAATTGTGATATGACTATCAGAAGATCATACTTGGTATAATAGGAAAGGAAAGGGCCAAATAGCATTTCAAATAGCATGACAGTTTATAGATGTTCTCTTATCATGGAACTATTTCAAAAATGATTTGAGACTAACATAAATAGGGCAATTACTGTCAAATTTTAATTTAAAATTAAATTATTTCTAGAAAAAATATAAACAACATATAATTATCTGATTTCTTGTATAATAACTTTTTATCCATAATATCAATACTTACAAATGAAGTTTTGGAGCCAAATACCACAGATCTATCATGCAGTTTTTGAATAGCTGTTTCTGCAGCATTTTCTACAGTAGACACATTACTGTTGCTTCTGG
Organism: Olivierus martensii; assembly: GCA_000484575.1. Taxonomy (NCBI): domain Eukaryota; kingdom Metazoa; phylum Arthropoda; class Arachnida; order Scorpiones; family Buthidae; genus Olivierus; species Olivierus martensii. The sequence goes on from AYEL01052485.1 coordinate 22,124, forward strand.
AGTTTTCACTCATTTTGTTTAAGATTATAGACTAAAATTATCTGTTTACAAAAAATAACATTAATAAAATATACATGATATGTCAAACTAATTACTACTAATTTTTCAATTTTATATTTATTTTTATCAATTTTAATACATAATAATAAATATAATGAAACGAGTTCAGGAAAATTTCAAATAATTTGCAAAATAAATACTGATTTGATTTTAATTTCATAAAAATTTAAAATTTAAATAATTATAGATTAAAAACTATTTTTTAAACTTAATAAACCACTATCCCAGACTTAAAAATAAATATAAAACTCAATGAATAAATAGATAATAAGAATTATTTAGAATTCTGCATAGATTAAATAGAAACTAAACAATTATTGTGCCTTTTAGTTAGGATTTTTAAACAAAAAGCACAATAATTTTGACACTTCCCTTTTCTTTTAACTGCTAAAACCTTTTAATACTTAAACTTTATACTAAGCACTTCTTGCAGTTTAGGTTAAACACACATTTATTGTCTTTCTAAAATGTACAAACGCTTTCAGTGCTTAGTCACACCCTCCTCAGGTACATTGTTCTACTCTCGTTTAAAAATTTTAGAACTAACTATTCTTAGAACATGTAATTTCTGTTAAAAAACGAGTATGTTCTAAGAATAGTTAGTTCTAAAATTTTTAAACGAGAGTAGAACAATGTACCTGAGGAGGGTGTGACTAAGCACTGAAAGCGTTTGTACATTTTAGAAAGACAATAAATGTGTGTTTAACCTAAACTGCAAGAAGTGCTAGTATAGTTTGTTTAAGCACAACAATTTTCAAAATTAAAAATTACAATAAGAACATGATTGTAGATAAAATATAGTAAATATATTAGGAACAGAAGTAAAAATTTGAAAAATCGGTGAAATTATTAAAAATTAACGAATTATACAAAATTTAAAATAAAAATTTCTCTTGAATTTGCTTTATTTTCAAATATTTTCATTTTGAATAAATTTTTAAATTTTGAGATTTGATTTCCACTTTTAAAATATTATTAGCCATATAATTAATTTCTTTAAAACAATTCACAATATTTAGACAATTTTGACAGCAGCTATTAAAATTACATTTATAGTGTATTTTTAAATCTGAACTAATTTGAAGAAAAGCTTAACATCAATTTTATTTGTTTGTAAATAAAGAATATTTATTTGACTAAAGAAACTGCCATGGTAAAAATTCAAATTACAGTAATTTTTTTTTGAGAGAAAATACTTATTGTTTTTCATTGCTTTAGTTCAGAAAATTTCAAAAATAGAAATTCAAAAATTTTCAGGAAGTAATCTACAAATCACAGATAATGAACTAAATATTTATTAAGTTCATTTTATTATGTTGAAATAATTATGCATATTAACATCACATTCCACAAGAAATTGTGGCATGAATACATAATTTTTAAATATTGTAGTGATTTAAAATTATCATAAGTTGTATTAACAAACTGAATTGCATTCCTTGTAACTAACTTTTTCTGGCCTGTTAACATTTTCGTAAGGATTATTTATGATATAAAAAAATAATTTGAGGATTCTCTAAAATAAAGATGGAAAATAATGATCTATTCATATTAAACTTTCATTTAGACTGCACCATAAAACAAATAAAACTACACAATAGCCCTTTTGCAGTCAAAAGATTTTTATTCAGAAACGCTTTCAACGCTGAGGAAGACGCCAAGAGCGTTGAAAGCGTTTCTGAATAAAAATCTTTTTACTGCAAAAGGGCTATTGTGTAGTTTTAATGATCTATTCAATTGATAAAAGTGTATAGTGTGTTTGAAATTTAACTGCAATCAATAAATGATATATGTCAAGTATGTTTTATTTAAATTCATGACAAAGCAGTAAGTTTTTTTGGAATTGTTAAAAAATGGTAATAAAACACTTGCTTAAATTTTAAACAAAATATTTCAGGAATGGGTTCTATATAGAATATTATACCATCTTCCAAGATTTTCTGAAAAAATTTTCAAAATTGGATCTATGCATATATTAAGGTGGATTGAAAAACTGCTTATTTTAATCAAGGATAAATTGCAATTTGATATTATCAAAAAGCTGTTAAGATAGAACTGAAGTTGTTTAAAAAAAAAAAAAAAAATTAAAAGCTGACAATGAGAGGTTTACTTACTATGAATAACCGGTTATAGAAATTTATTGCATAACAAAGGATATTTGGGTATAATATTTTATTTAGAAGAAAACTATTCAAAACTAATCTCTCTCTTTTTTTTAAATTCACAGCAATTTTATAAGATTTTTCTTCATTCAGAATTTAAAATGCAACATTAATTAAATTCTATAAATTCAGAAGCATAAGGATAAACTCAACTGCTAAGAGTGCTTTGGATTAAAGGTATAATTAAACAATTTCAGCCTATCTGAGACCTTCATCAGTATTCTCTTACTCAACATATATTTTAGAATATAGTAATAAAGAATGCAATTAGTTCTAAATTCTTTAGAACCATTTTTTTTTTTTAAATTTGAAACACCACTAAAATTTCACACTTAAAATAACAGCACTACTTGCAGTATAGTTAAAACTCCTTTTTAATATCAACCTTGTACTAATGTTTTCGGTGCATCTACACACCCTCTTCAGGCCACTAAGTGTGCCTGAAGAGGGTGTAGATGCACCGAAAACATTAGTACAAGGTTGATATTAAAAAGGAGTTTTAACTATACTGCAAGTAGTGCTGTTATTTTAAGTGTGAAATTTAGAAAGTTTAAGCAATTGGATAGTAAACATTAACCACTAAAATAATAAAATTTTTTTAAAGTCATTATTATATACAACTCAAAGTTAACAAATTTTTCATATATTCTTTGTGCACTAGTGCCATGATATGTGATTATATCCATTTTGCCTCCTTTTTTCAATTTCAATGGCTTCTGCAGTGATGCTACCTACATTGGATATGATAGGTCTTATTATATTGGTATTATCCCAATAAACAGAGGTGTCTTCTTCATAAGCTTTAGTAGCCAAGGAAGTAGTTAATTTACCATTTTCTATATCTTTTTTTATGTTCCTTAACTCTAGTACTAAGACATCTTTTCGTTCTGCCTATATATTGCTCAGCCATTTGTAGGGTATTGTTATAGATTGGTATCACATGTACTGCTGATCTCATGTCATTCACTTTGTCTTCAATGATGATGACCCAGAAAATCCCCCTATCATGGTGGTGGTGCACAAATAATAATACAATGGGCAATCGGTTAACGAACATAATCCATTCTAAGACAATGTTCTTTATCCAAATTGTTTGTTAACCGATCATCAATTTATCATAGGTTTTTATGAGAATTTGATTAATTTGTTCTGGAGACCCAAAAAAACATAAATAAAAAACACTACATTTATTTATATGTAATAACAATAATATATATATATACATAATCTTGCTGTTTATTTATATGTTATAACCATAATATATATATATAGTCTTGCATTTTAATCTATTATGTTTATTTTCCGTTATAGAATCTAACCAATGTCAATTGCTTTTCCCTCTTCTTCAGGATTTTTCGGAAGTGATTAATAGTATTGTCGTCATAAAGATCTCAAGCCTATTGACCTCATCCTAGTATGGGTATATTCTAAGACCAAAATGTTGTAAAATCTCTCTCTTACCTTCTTTAATATTCTAAGACCAAAAAATTGTAAAATCTCTCTCTTACCTTCTTTAATAATGTTTGATTTGTTTACGTTGTCTTCAAGTTCATTTTAATCAGGAAAAATTACTGTTCTTCAGACGAAAAAATTTCCAAAAAATTGTAAAATCTCTCTCTTACCTTCTTTAATAAATCTTTGACATCAAAATATTGTAAAATCTCTCTCTTACCTTCTTTAATAAATCTTTGATGTTTAAGTTGTCTCCAAGTTCATTTTAATCGGGAAAAACTACTGTTCTCTCATCCGTATCTCAGAGTTCATTTTAATAGGGAAAAATTGCTGTTCTCTCATCCTTACCCATATTTCCATAAATGCACAAGGCCTAAACCTGTCATTCCATTAGGTTAGTTAAGCCACCATATCCTAGTGAGATATTTTTACCTGGTGGCAGTTACTTATAGAATTCATCACAGACTGACCAATACCCATGATGGGGTCAACAGATGGTTGAAGGATGAGGTTCAACGGGCTGAGCCCAGACCCCTCCTGAAAAATTGGAGGAGTGGGTCCCAGATCCTCCAGAATAGTAAGCCACAGCTTTACCACACAGCCATCCGGCCGACCTATCATTCCATCAGTCCATGGGTCTCACAATTTGTTCTGTAAAGTGTTCGTCATCCAAATTTGTGTTCATTATCCAAACAAAAATCTTTCACAAAAGTGTTTGATATCCGATTTGTTTGGTAATCGATCACCCACTGTATGTGAAAAATTTTTGTTAACTTTGAGCTGTATATAATAATGACTTTAAATAAATTTTTTTAATTATTTTAGTGATGTTTCAAATTTAAAGAAAAATTGGTTCTAAAGAATTTAGAACTAATTGCATTCTTTATTATTATATTCTAAAATCAGAGAATACTGATGAGGGTCTCAGATAGGCTGAAAATGTTTTAATTAAAAACTTTTCCTGTTATGTGAACTATGTAAGTATTAAAGAGACTTGACAATTGTTGAAAGAATTAAAAAAAATATGAAGAAATAAAAAAAAATTTATATAAGGAAACAAGAGCAAAAATTTATATCATGGCATTATAAAGAAATTCAGTGTAGGAGGGCAGAATTATAATTCAGTAAGCAAAAGCAAGGATCAAGCTAAAACAGCAGTCATTACAGGAGATCTTCAACTTAGGGAGTGTTGCATTCAAAAATTTTGATAGTAATTTGAATACATCATAACTTGGAAAAAGATTTTCCATAAGCACAATATTATAAATGGAGATTACATTTCCCAACCTCCAGATCTCAGAATATTCAATGTTTTTAAAAAGTAGTAGAATATAGTAATGTTGAATAAATGCTATTTATAAATAAGCAAAAATATCAGCACTATGGCAGGACACAATTTCATAAGTACAATAAAAGAACACTTAAACTGTAGAAGCGCTTTCGATTTATTGAAAAATCCTCCTCAGCTTAATGTACACTGTATCTTTATTTAGATTAAACTTTAATTTAATTATTTTGAAATTAGAAAAAATTGTTAAATTAATATGAAGTTTTTATAATATTTATTGTATTACCATAAATAAAATAATAAATTATGTATCTATATATTTCTTTTATTTTATAGTCTGTAACTGTTGTCGCTATGACAACAAAAGAGAGTTCGTAATGTTAAGAATGTTTCTCTTGGCATTCTTTGGAACATGTTTTGAATTTAACGTTGTGATAGTAAGCTGAGGAGGATTTTTCAATAAATCGAAAGCACTTCTACAGTTTAAGTGTTCTTTTATTATACTTATGAAAGTGTATCCTGCCATAGTGCTGATATTTTTGCTTATTTATGAACCATTTAGGCAGTGTATTGGATTTAATGTTTTTAAAATGCTATTTATTCTTTAAAATGAGGAAATTGTTTATTTCATGTTTACCAAAACTTTATAAAACTAAGAAAGCACAATATACAACAAAAATTGAATGTTTGAGTTAATTCTGTATCTAAATTTCTAGCATTGGCTGCATGATCAAGCAGTCATTTGCCATCTTGACAGATCTGGGTTTGATTCAGAATTTCACATATCTTTTCAGAAAGTGTCTATGCCCAGCAAGCTTGTTGAATCCCATCCTTCTGGTGATTCCATCAAAAGTGTTGGACAGCATATATTAGACAATTCAAACTTAGCACAAATGAGCAGGCCTATTTAAACAAATACTTTATTCACGAGGAAAGTTTTCGGCTTAACTCAGCCCTTTTCAACTCGACAAATACAGTTTTTGTTTTTGAATATAGAACTTAGAATACAATACAATAATAATTCTAACATATTCAAATTTAAAAATTCTAAACACATTCTAATATGCATACGTAAACATATACGTTAGCAATATATACAAATTAATTAAAATTTGATATAGATAAA